>JARUNX010000024.1:515000-520000 GCA_033060915.1 Euryodendron excelsum
AGACAAATATAGATACATCAAAAACATGGTCACAAAGCAATGACACTAAAAATCATTTTTTTTTATGAGAATAAAGTATATATACAAGATGAAGAGTCACAGAATCATTCTAGAAGACTAACCCTATAGATTTTCTAAGATTTTTGGATCTAAGAGCATCAAGAGGTTTGGTGAAAAGGTTAGCTCGTTGGTAATCAGTGTGAACATACTCTAAGAAAATGACCTTATCCTCAACAAGATCACAAATGAAATGATGATGGATGTCAATATGCTTAGTACACAAGTGTTGAACATGATTCTTTAAAATGTTAATTGCACTCAAGTTATCACAAAGCAAGGTAATCATATATTGATCAAAACTACAATCCGGCAACATTTGTTTCATTCCCAATAGTTGTGTGCAACAACTATCGGCAGTAATACATTCTGCCTTAGCAGTATGTAGAGAAATGGTATTTTGCTTTTTTCTATGCTAAATGACAAGATTGTTTCTTATATAAAAACACCCACCAAAGGTGCTTTTCTATTATCCACATAACCTGCCCAATCAACATCCGAAAAAACTGACAATGTTAGCATTAGTGTCCATAGTAAACCAAAATCTATATCCAAGAGTTCCATTCACGTACTTAATGATTCTGTTAACAATATTTAAGTGTGACTCTTTTGGAAATGATTGAAATTTAGCACAAACACTAACACTAAAAGCAATACTCGGTCTACTAGCAGTCAAATATAATAAACTTCCAATCATGCTTCGAAATAAGGTATGATCAGCTTCTTTACCTTTTTCATCCTTCTTCAATTTTGTACTAGTACTCATATGAGTCCTATTATGTTTCGTTAAAGACAAACCAAATTTATTGACTAGGTCCTTGGCATACTTAGACTGTGATATAAAAATAACAGAATCAAGCTGTTTCTTCTAATGACCTAGAAAATAATTCAACCCAGAACCATGCTCATCTCAAATTCAAAACTCATACACTTAGCCAAATATTTAGAAAATGAGTCACATGTAGAACCAAATACAAATTTATCAACATGGATTTGAGCAATCAAAATATGTTTGTCTTGCCTTTTAATAAAAGTTGTTTTGTCCACTCCCCCTCGCGAAAAATCATTTTTCAAGAGAAATGAAGTAAGCCTTTCATACTATGCTCGGAGGGCTTGTTTCAAACCATAAAGAGCCTTTTTTAACTTACAAACATGGTTTGAAAAATTTGAATCCTTAAACCCTTTATGTTGTTCAACAAACACTTCTTCTTGCAAGAAACCAATTAGGAAGGCACTTTTCACATCCGTTTGAAACAATTTGAATTACAAGTAGCAAGCAATAGACAAAAGTATTCTAATATATTCAAGTCTAGCTATGGGTGAAAAAGTTTCATCGAAGTCAATTCCCTAAACTTGAGTCTACCCTTGTGCTACAAGTCTTGCCTTATTCCTTACCATAGTGCCATGCTCATAAGTCATATTCTTAAAGATCTATTTGGTACCAATCACATTTGTACCCTTAGGTCTAGGAACAAGAAACCAAAAATTATTTTCCAACAAATTGTTCCAATTCTTGTTACATGGCAATCACCCAATTTTCATCATACAAATCATCCATAACATTTTTAGGTTCAACATTTGAAGTGTAGCAGGTAAAGTTTATCTCATTTTTCACCTAACGCCTTGTTTTCATTCCACATGTCACATCACCTATGACTTATGTGACTAGATGATGCAACTTGACATGAGCTAAAGGTTTGTTTTCCTTCAGGGTTTCATCATATGCAACTGATGTTTCAACACGTTGATGTTCTTCAAGTTGTTCCATAATGTTTCCTTTGTCCTATTCTGATTGTTCACCAAGTGGTTACACATGAACACCTAGTTCTTCATCAGTTTTGCTAATATTGTGAGAACCTGAATCATCAACCATAACATTAGCTTACTCAGTAATAGTTAAAGTACTTAAATTATATAAAAAAAAGGTAAGCACGATTATTATTCGAATAGCCAAGAAATATCCCGTCATCGCTTCGAGAATCAATTTTTTTCAAGTGTTCACAATCCCTTAGAATGTATCGCTTACTTTCAAAAACTCGAGAATATTTCTCAATTGGCTTTTTACCGTTCCAAATCTCACATGGAGTTTATCTTATTCCCAGTCTCAAATAAACTCGGTTTATTACATAGCAAGCAGTATTAACTGCTTATGCCCAAAATATGAGTGGTACAGACTTACTGTGTAGCATCACACGTGTCATTTCTTGAATAACATGGTTCTTTCTTTCAACAACTTTCTTTTTTTATGGTGTCTTAGGAGCAGAAAATTAATGTCTGATCCCCTGTTTAACACAAAAGTTAGCATATTCAGACTTTTCAATTCTTTCACATGATCGGTTCTAATTCGAATGATGCATCCAATGATCATTCTTTTGCAACCTAGTACACAAAAACTTAAACAGGGAGAATGTGTCAGACTTATCTCTAATAAAACTAACCCAGGTAAATCTAGAGTAGTCATCTACAGCAAGAAAAATGTATTTCTTACCTCCAAGGCTTTTAGTCCTAGTTGGTCCCATAAGTTCTATATGAACAAGTTCCAATGGACTTTTAGTTGCAATGCATTTGGATTTCTTATGAGAAATTTGAATCTATTTACCTTTTCGACATGGACCACACACAGTATTAAAGGGTTTTCCTAACTTGGGAATGCCTTTCACAAGCTCAGATTTGGCTAGCTTTGATAAATCTTTGAAATTCAAACGGCCTAATCTTTCATGCCAAAGTTCTACGTCACTAGTTTTGTTTGAATGACATGTAACCTCATTTGAAGGCGTAATCACATAGCAATTATCTAAAGTACGGAAACTATACATGACACAAATACCCTTCTTATTTAAAATAGCACATTTTGATTTTGAAAACAAAACTTGATATTTGTTGGCTCACATTTGACTTATGCTAAGGAGATTTGCTTTCAAACCATCACCATAGAGAACATCATTCAATTGAGGAATTTTAGGTGCCTTAATAGTACCCTTACCAATGACTTTTGAGGTATTTCCATCTCTAAATGTTACCCTGCCACTATCATATTCCACAAGTGAAGTGGACCATGACCTATTGCCATACATATGCCTCGAACAACCACTATCAAGATGCCATATGTTTGAGTCATAAGCTTTTAATGCTATGTGTGCAACATAACAATTTAGATCATTCGTTGTAACCCATAGAGACTTTGTTTTTTACTTAACACTTTTCTCAAATAACTTGAGTTGAAAGTATTGAGCTTGATCATAAAAATGATTTTGTCTAGAGTTTTTTCTAGAATAGTATCTTGTCCTTGGTTGAAAATTTTGAAAAGAATCTTGAAAGTTTGTGTATGGTCTCGTATAATCTTCAACCAAAACTTAAAAACCATTGTTATAAAAACCATTTCGATACATAGGTTCAGATTGAACTTTCATCCAAGAAGTAGTAAACGTTTGAAGCAATTTGGCCTAATTTGTCCTCTAATTCCACAATGATGACATATAGGAACAAAAGCCACTTGAAAAAGTTCAATGTTTACCTGAAAGGGAATGGCATTCACCCTTGATTAACTCACCTTATGCTTTTGAGGTTGACGCTTTGAGATCGCCGATTCTTTAAAAATTCCTCAGTTGAAATTGACTTGAATTCATCAATAGTTGACAAGGTGGAAGGCACAAATTTTGGTTCCTTAACTGTATTGGATGAGGAAGGTGCACCCTCAAACCCTATAACAGTTTTATTCGATGAATTCTTCTGAATTCTGATCATATGCTCTAACTTCCCAATTGCTCTTATTTGTCATTTGAAAGTTTCATTTATAGTAGTCAATTCTTTTTTCCAAGAACAACACCTTTTCTTCTAATTTTTTTTCTTGGAATTGTTACTTTCTTGCAACTCTTTTTTAGCTTCACGTAGCTTGTTAGAGAGAGTCACCCATTCAGTCTCAAATTGATTAAGTTTGTTGGAGACTTCAGCTGCTTCTTGCTTTAACATGTCTCTTTCCTTTTGAATGGTTTGGTATTTGACTGTCAACTTCAACTTATAATCTTTCAGTTTCATGCATTCATCATACATCTCCTTGTATGCTTAATGAATATCGAAATTTTCATTCTTAGATTCACTTTGAGCATCTACTTCTTCCTGTTCATTGTTAGTTTTTAAACCACCTTCAACTAAAACCTATGAGGATGAAGAAGATTTAGGAGACTCATGAATAGATGAAACAAAAGTAGTAAAATTATATGTTTCTTCCTCAAAAGAGGATTCCTTAGATTCATCAAAAATAGTGTAATCCCAAGTGGAAGCTATTGCCCTATTCTTTTTCTTTTTCTTGTTTGGGCACTCTTGGCCAATGTGACCATAACCTTGACATTTGTAACATTGAATAGGTTTGGATTGCTGAGACTTAGAGGCCTTTTTATCATTGATTTGAAAAGGCTTTGGTTTGACCTCTAACTTACCTTGATTTTTCTTACCAGACACAGGACCATCGTTCTTCCTAGTTCTAAGAAACCTTCTAAACTTTTTAGCAAACAAGGCCATCTCAGCTTGGTCAAAATTTTATTCTTCCTCACTAGTATTCTCAAGATCTTTCTTAACAGACTTTAGAGCCATGTTCTTATTGCTTCTCTTGTTTTGTTTCATAAAATTTATAAGTTTGAAGTGAACCAACAAGCTCCCCAACTTTGAGATTATCACTATATTTGCTCTCTTTGATGGTACCACCTTGGGCTGAAACCATTTTGGAGGAGATTTTAGAATTTTTCTAACAATTTTGGAGTCAGAATTTTCTCTCCAAGATTATAGCTAGAATTTACTATGTCACACAGTTTGATATAAAAAGCATCAAAGGTTTCATTATCTTCCATTCGAAGAGTTTCAAATTTTGTGGTTAACCTTTGAAGTTTTGAAACTTTAACAGCACTGGTGCCTTCATGAGGATCTCTAGTATATCCCATGCTTCTTTA
>JARUNX010000024.1:535000-572500 GCA_033060915.1 Euryodendron excelsum
ATTTAAAGAGAGTTTATGGAAAGCATGTTGGAAAAGTGAGTTTTAGGAGGAGATTTTTGAGAAGAGATTTTTTAGAAGGTATATAAAATGTCTCACTTTCCTAAAGTGATTCTAACCATAAGAAGGTTAGAACAACTTTAAGATAATGATTTTGAAAACAACAATGTTTCGAAAATATGGACCATATTGGTCACTTTAAATGTAACACTTTCCTAAAGCAACCCTAACCATGAAAAGGTTAGAATCACCCTAGGATTGTGATTTTGAAAACAAGTTTTAAAAAAGAAGGTTTTTATGCAAGATTGAAAACACTGTTAATGCAAGTTTTACAAACGAGTTTGAAAACGAATTTTGAAAGAATGCAAGATCATGATATGCACAATACAAGTTGGGGTCGTGAGTATACAAGATTAAAGGCTTCCCCACATAATCAAGGGGGCCAAACCCATGTGGTCTCCGGTTAGACTAAAAGAAAGCCCCTAACACGGTGACCTTCCAATAGCCTAATCATACACATGGATCTGGAAGTCCCTTGTTTCAATCATGCAAGAAAGGGGGGGAAGAAGATAGGAGATTCAAATAGAAGAAAACCCAAGTGGGTTAGGAGAGAGAATAGAGGGGGAAGATGCGTAAACTTAAAGAGAAATCCTACCTTGTGTCTTGTTTATTTTGTTTTGCTTTGCGCGCTTTACTTTTCTTGCTTTACTTCGGTCTTCACTTTAGTCTTCAAGAACTTGTCTTTGATATTTGGGAGCTTCAAGTTGCAGCACTTCAAGTCTTCAATGGAGGCTTTGGAGGCTAGTGTATGAGTATATGAGAGTGTGTATGAGTGTATAGGAGGCTAGGGTTTGTGTATGGAGGCTAGGGTTTAGAAAACCTAAACGAGACTAGGGTTTAGAAAGGCTACAAGCTCTGTGTATCGAAAAGTAGGATTTTTAGACTGCGTTTGTCGACCTTTTTTATGCTAGAGGAGGCTCTGTATTTATAGAAAGAAGAATGACCTGGCGCTTGTTGTAGTGGCGCCAGGCCAAAATTCCTTCTAGCGCCACTAGGAGTGGTGCCAAGCCAAATATTGGCTTGGACCCACTAGCAGTGGCGCCAGCCACTTAGGAAAGTTTTAAGGTCGGCAAGCAACATATCTTCAAAAGATTTTGGCGCCTGTACTAGTGACTACCATGTAATTTTTAGCCTAGCTTCACTAAGAGCGGTTCCGGAAGCTCCGGGAAGGATTTAAGGGACCGAGAATGGCCCAGAAGGCCGAAAAAGGGCAGTAACCCTTGAAATAGTGTCCTGAAGGTATTTGACTTGAAAAGTTAGGACAGGATGTGTTGGAAGGGTTGATCGGCCCATTAAGGGCAAAACGGTCAACCGAGCCGGAGAGTTGCTGGGACGGACTCAGAATGTTCCAAAAGAAGACTCGAGATTTGGAAACATTATTTAGAATGTTTTCAATTATTACCGGTTTGATACCCAGAGCGGGTGTGGTTGCAAAAGGTGACCGGCCCACTAGGGGTAAAACGGTCATTTTGCACTGGGTTTACCGGAATTGACTCGGAATGATCCGGAAAGATAAAGGAAGGTTAAGAATACTATAAAAAGTATTCTCAGGAGGTTACCGGTTTAATACCCACAGCCAGCATGGTTCCCAAGGCGTTCAGATGCTTAGAGGAAAAATGGTCATCTTGATTGGAAAGTCTCGAAATTAGCTCGAAACTGACTAGAAGACACCTAATCATGTCGGATTGCTTTTAAGACAATCTTGGAAAGGTGGACTTACCGTTTTGAGGACTTAGGTACTTTCTCGAGAAACGTGCTAGAAATGGCCCTAGGGGTATTTTTCATCAAAGTGGGCTAGCAAGCACCGGTATTAACTTGGTTTTTAAGTGTTTCTGCCACTCTGATGGCGGTCCCATGATACAGGGGTTTTTGGCAATTCCCTATATCGACCTATTTGCGAGTATTTCTACTACTTTGACAGTTGCAATGTTTGCAAGTACTTCTGCTACTCTGACGGTTCGCGATCATTTCTGAGATTGCCTGATCTCGAGAAACTGCTAAAGGGACTTAGCGCTTGAGGAATCAACTTTCTCAAAAGGCATAACAAAATGGACATTTCTACATTGGCGAGCTAGCAGACGCTAAAGGTGGACTGTTGTACCATCTCGGGGACTTGGGGTCTCGTCCCGATTGACGGGTTTTAAGGGACTTACCATTCTGAAGAGTTCACTCGGAAACGTGCCGGACAGGATAGACTTACCGTCTTGAGGAATCAACTTTCTCGAGAGAGGGATTGAAATTGGATTGGAAAAGGGGACTTACTGTCTTCAGGAAGATGCGCCTACGGGATTGGACCGAACAATGTCCACAAAGGCATTTTGGTCATTCTGCCTCTATTTGGGCCTGGTAGGCCCGCAAAGTGATGAATGGACTGGATTAGGACTAGAATTCTAGAATATGTCCAAATTGACTCGAACTCAAGTCGGGACGGATTGGAGACTGTCGAGCGGGCAAAAATGGAGTGCTTACAACTGCCCCTCTTTTTCTGTCTTTGCTTGTCGAAGATAGAAAACGATAGAGTAAGAGTTCCATGTTGACCGTGAGGCGGTCAGAGGGACGGACTTTGAAAATTTTGGAAGACGGGATTGTAGAAATGAATATTGGACCCAAATGGCCTTTAAAATCGAGTTTTGGTGGGAAAAAGGGCAAAGCTGCCCAAAATTTGGAACTAGCGCCACTCCTTTGTTAAATTTGGCTTGGCGCCACTGCTAGTGGCGCTAGGCCTGGGAACAAAATCAAAAAATTTTCTTGTTCGAACACTTGCGGGATTTGAAGGATTTTTGAAAAATCGATAGTGTTTGTGAGGGAACCGTCCTGGGCATTCGAAAGAGCACTTCTTAGGGATCATGGGTGATTGCCAAGAGTAGACCACGTCGCCGGAAAAGTCGCCGAAAAAGAAGATTTCACCGGAGAACTTCAAAAGGTGAGTTTTCTATCCTATGTTGATTTTAATGTGTAGAACTCTGTTTAAGTCATGTGAATAGTGAAAATTAATGTTTTGATATGTTTTAAACACTATGGTGATGTTATTTTTGTATTTTGGTGCTTGTTTTTATTGAATTTGAGCAATTTTGCGTGATTATGTGAATGAGGCTTTTGCAGGCATTGGGGGTTTGCTCCTACAGGCTTGGGTGTTGAGTTTTTTGGCTAGATTTTTATACTGTGTGCCTTAGAAAAATGTGTTTAACAATCGTGTGAGGTTTCATGATTTTTCGAAAACTTGGTGAATTTTTTATTTTCTGAAAAATAGAAAAATACTTAGAAAATTAGGAAAATTAAGAACACTTAAGAAATTGATGAAATTTTTAGAGTTTAAAATTTGGAAAAACTAGGGAATTTTTACAACACATTTGAAATGATTTTGAGGAATTTTTAGGACATTTTTGAAAATCTTTGATTTATTGAAAAAATAAAACGTATTTTGAAAATTTTAAAAATTTAAAAAGTGTGCGCGGGTGCTAATATTATGTGATTGTAACTTTGTGAATTGCACAGTTGGTGTTTTGTGTTGATGTTGTGGGGATCACTTTTAAGCGAAACTCTGCCGAAGTTTTTTAGCAATTCAGAGAAAAGGGTTGGAAAAATTTTAGAGAAAAATCTTTTTGAAGGAAAAAGATATAAAACCGTTGAAGGCATGGCCTTTTTGGCGGAGAAGGCTCGAGAAACTCGGAGGCCTTAAAACTATGGGATGAAAAATTAGAAAGACTTTTTGAAAATGGGGATTTGAAAATGACCATGTTTTTGAAGAATTGAAAACGGATTTTGACTTTTGAAAAACTTAGAATTTTGCTGAAAATTTTTGGAGGATTGAGTTTGAAGAAAACCTTTTAGAGAAAGATAAAGCTTGGGATAGATTTTATTTGGAATCATTTGAAATTTTTGGACAAAACGTGTACAAAATTCGTTTTGACTCGGAATTGGAAATTTGAAATCAAAATGTGTAGGAAATTCATTTTGATCTTGGAAATGGAATTTTAAAATCAAAATGTGTAGGAAATTCATTTTGACTAATCGCTTGAAATTTTATTTGTTTATTTATTATTTTTAACTGCATGTACCGTATATTAATACCTCTTACCTTGGCTTACCTTTTCAGGATGGCAGATGCAGGCGACGATGGTTGTGAGAGGGGACGCCGCTCCGGGAAGGCAGCTAGGACAGATTTTGTTAGCAGCTCCAGTCGTTCTAGGGGTAGTCATCGATCCATTGGACGAGCCTCTTCCAGTCAGAGCGAACGGGGGAGTAGGCCACCTGTCAACCTCTTTCCTCCGGTTGAGCAAGCCTTTGTAGAGGAGATTGGTGTTGAGGAGAAGGTACCAGGTCTTGGTGACCAGGTAACTGGTAATGGGAGAGCCTCCTCTAGAGATATGCAGACAGATGCTGATTTGGGCGACCTTAAGGTACCGGATATCCCATCGCTCGAGGATCTTGCTTATCACCCCAGTGTATATTCTAGATAGCATTTGCCCCCTCCGCGAGTACACACAGCTTTTAGAGGGGCTGTTTATCAGGTCTTTGTGACCATGCAGCGGGTTGCCCCCTCATATCGTGCTTTCTTGGCTGAGATCGGGTTTGGAGCTTTCATGGGATTACAGGATAACCGCCTGAACAGACATCTCGTGCTAGCACTGATTGAGCGGTGGTTTGGAGAGATGGGGACCTTCCATTTTGTTAGCTTTGAGTTGGGCAATCATCACAGGGCTTTCCTTCGTCGGCCGATGGATCACTTTACAGTCAGTTAGTAGAGACGAGGCCTGCATTCTGCTGGACTTGCCCCCTCCCCAGTGTTCTGCTTTCCCAGTTTCCTGGCTCAGCCAAGATGAACGTACCTTTGCTGTTGAGCCCTCCCCTGCTTAGCGTGACATCATGAGGCGGCGACTTGTTCTATATATCATCTTCAGCTGCTTCTGCAACAACAACAAGTCGCTTGTGCCTTTTCGGTTAGTGAGCATAGTAGCTGATCTTGGGGCTTTATCTGAGCTGGATGGTGGGTTCTTCTCCTTTGGCTACTTCCTTCGATCGATGCAGATCCAGACTTTTTCCCGTTGGGCAGCATGACTAGTTTCTGGCCCTTTCTTGTCTGGTGGAGTTATGAGTACCTGTCTATTCGTCACCCCGTGGTTATTGAGGATGACCTTTATCCTCGCGCTTTGAGGTGGGCTCGTGACCGGGTGGCCCAGCAATTGGAGATTACTGACTTTGTGACGCTGCGGGTGAACCTAGAATTGATTGAGGCAAGAGACGTGACTTGGTGGCCCTTCATTAGATCAGTTCATTATGAGACAGTGCAGTACTTAGTTTTGTTGTCCCTGTCAAGGGCCGCTTTTCTCAATGACGACACTTAGGAGTCCTATCTAGGAGAGCGACACTGGAGGTAGTTTCATGACGAGTTCTAATCAGCAGGAGCTCTGCCGGAGTATATGTTTGGAGCCGTGGTAGCAGGAGTGCCTATCCCCTATCTGAAGAGCCAATCGGGTGCCAAGTTCTTGCTTCTTCTAGATACGGACTACGCTGCACCCTTCGGGGCTCATTCTGTCGGTGCCTTCACCCGGTTTGAGGTAGTAGTCAGCGGAGACGCTGTGGACCAAGAGGTGGTTGACTTGTGGCGCTAAGCCGGAGGATATGTGCCCCAGGCTGAGTTTACTACTGTGAGGGATCAGAGGGATGGATACCAGACGGAGCGAGATCAGTATCAGGCAGAGGTGGCTTCCTTGACGGCTCGGATAGCCTAGATGGGAGGTGGTGGGGTATGTCGTCTTTTCTATCCTTCTTCTTGCTCTGCTATTGTTTAGTTCTTCTTTCATATGGCTAATTTCGGTTCTGCCTTCTCTGTAGGATGTTGGTGCTTCGAGTAGTTATCCAGATGACATTGACTTTGACCTTTGATAGATGCCCCTTGTGGAGACTCTGATCTTCCTTTGCCCTTATTCTTGAGATGTATTTACGTCAGACAATTTTGTTTTGTAAGTTTTGTACAAAGATGGATATTTATGGTATTTAGATGCATGGATAGGCAGAGAAACTTATGATTGATTTTTTTTTTTCCAGCTAAGTATATGATTCGATGCATGTGTAGAAATGATGATGTTGTGTATCTATTACAGGGGTTGACATTAAACTGTGTTAGTGATTTATGTTTCTACAAGGAGTTATATCCTATATATGCAAATCTCATGCCGATTTTTTATTTATTTGTTTTTTTTTTTTGAAAAATATATGCACATATTAGAAATACATTAACTAACAAAATGACAAGGGTGCTCTTGAACTTGTAATCTTCTGAATGGTAACTTCTTCCTTTTTCAGGCGCTTGGCCGCTCCTTTGGCTCAATCTTACCTTGAATGGATGATAGCATTTCGTAACTTTCTCAACTTTTCGACTGCCTCCGATTCTCTGTTTTAGGGTTAGTGTATATGATTATTGGGCTAAAACTCTCGACTTACTCGACCTTTAGCAAAGCGATAAGTGGCTAGTCCTTCAATCTGAGGAGAGTTTGTTCTTGGACCGTAATGTAGGCTAGGTGTCGGGCCCAGATTTTTCGCACTCGAGAAATACTCACACAAGCGGAAAAAATGTTGTACTCTCTCGTTAGAACTCACCCTCCTAGAAGAATGAGTGCGACTAGGTTTGAATTGAAAAATTGGTTTGAATAAAGGGCTTTTGGAAAAAGATTCGGAGTTGCCACCTAACTTGATTAAGGTGAGTTAGGTCACCTAAAACTAAGAATAATCCGAAGACTACACTTAGGGTTTTTGGAAAACGATTTTGAAAATATCTCCTCAAGAGAGGGCTTTTGAGAAAACAAGTTATTTAGCAACCTTTGGAAAACATTTAGCCCTTTTTGAAAATAACTCCTTTCGGTCTTTAAGATCAGTGATTCTAGGTTCGGAGGTTGGTTACGTGTAGGGAAGACGTACTAAGCCATCACCCTACCCCACCCTTTCGGTACCTACATGTCAATCTACTCTAGATTCACCTATGAGAGTCTCCAACTAACTAATATTCAATCCTATCCACTTTGGAAAAGAATGTTTGAAAAAGACATGATGCATGATATGCAAGTGCTAGAAAAGAATATTAAAAAATTGATTTCGAAAGAAATTGATTTGATTTTAGAAAAGATTTGAAAAGATATATTTGAAATTAGAAAGTTTTAAAAATTAGAAATAGAGATTTGGAAATAGATATTTGAAATTGGAAGTTTGAAAATAGATTGGAGATTTGAAGAGATTGTGGAATTTGAGATTTGAAAAATGTGGAGACCACACCCATGAGGGTTGCCTACGTATCCTTTTGGAAGAATCAGGTCAGTCGTAGTTCGGACAAGAGTCCGATAGAAGGTATGATTGGAAGAAAGAGATTAAATTGGAAATTGGATTTGATTTAAACTTAGAATAGAAGATTGGAAATTGGAATTTAGAATTTTGGAATCGAAGAGATTGGATCTTGATTTGAAAAGATAGAACTTCGAAGAAAGATTTAGACTTATTTTGGAAAGATGGAGGTTTAAGAAACCTAGACTTAGGAAAGAGACTTAGAAAAGATTTGACTCGATTTGGAAGGTTTAGGAGATTAGGAAAGATTGAATTTAGGAAATGTTTGAATTAGGAAAGGTTCAAATTGGGAAAGTGTCATCTTAGGAAAGTTTCGATTTCGAAAGTTCCGCTTTAGGAAAGTTTTTGAAATAGGAAAGTTTTGGAATTAGGAAAGTTTTAACTAAGAAAAATTTTGACTTTAGGAAAGTTTCAACTTAAGAAAGTTTTGAATTAAGAAAGTTTCATGTTAAGAAAGTTTTATTTTTGACAAGTTTCGTTTTAGGAAAGTTTCAATTTAGGAAAGTGTTCGAATTGGTAAAGTTTTGAATTAAGAAAGTTTCATTTTAAGAAAGGTTTTGAAATAGGAAAGGTTTTGAAAATAAGGAAGTTTTGGAAAACAAGAAAGCTTTGAGTTTAGAAAGTTTTAGATTTGGAAAGACTTGAAGTTTTAGGAAAGTTTAGAATTTAGAAAGATTTAGGTTTAGAAAGATTTAACTTAAGAAATTTTTGAGTTTAGAAAGCTTTAAATTTGGAAAGATTTTGAAATTTAGAAAGTTTTAGAGTTTTAGAAAATCTCAAGATTAGGAAAGGTTTGAGTTTGGGAAAGGTTAGAAAACTTAGATTTAGAAAGTTAAGATTTGGAAAGCGGTAGAATTAGGAAAGGTTTGAAAGCTTAATGTCTAAGGAAAGATTTGAAAGTTTTAGGAAACTTATGGTTTAGGAAGGTAGGAAATTAGGAGAGAGTTGAATTAGGAAAGATTTAGATTTAGAGTCTAAAAGGGAAGGTTTGATTTTGTTTCCAAAAACGGAGGATAGGATCTAGTTTCCAAAACGGAAGATTTGATTTGGTTTCCTAAAGGGAAGATTTGATTTGATAAGGATTTGGAAAGGGGAAGTTTTAGAAACCCTAGATTTGGAAGTGTATAGTTTTGACATAGAAAATAGATTTTGGAAATATGTATAGCTTTGATATAGAAAACAAGAGGTTTTGGAAACCTAGGTTTTGAGACCAAAATAAGGGATTGGAAATCATGTTTTTTGGGAAGGAAAAATTAGGGTTTCCTAATCATGAGTTCTAGGGATTGACTTAGGCTCTAAGGAAAGAGTTTTTTGGAAAGTGCGTTTTTGAAAATGAAGATTTTGGAAGGAAATCCTAGAGAGGAGTTTCTAAAGTGAAGATTTTGGAAAGAAAGTTTTTGAGAAAGATTTTTGGAAAGATTTTTAGGAAGCGTTTTTAAAAAGTGGATCTTGAGAAGAGTATTTTGGAAAAGAGTTGAAAAAGAAAGTTTAGAAAAATATATTTTTGGAGGGAGTTTTTGAAAACAACTTTGGAAATGAGAATTTTTAGAAAGCATGTTGAAAATGAGGTTTTGGGGAAAGAGATTTTTGGAAATAGAGTTTTTTGAAAAGTATAAAAACATCTCACTTGCCTAAAGCGATTCTAACCATAAGAAGGCTAGAACCATTTTAAGAAAGTGGTTTTGAAAACAACAAGTTTTGAAAATAGGGACAATAAATGTCACTTTAAATGTAACATTTTTCTAAAGCAATCCTAGCCACGGAAAGGCTAGAATCACTCTAGGATTGTGATTTTGAAAACAACTTTTGAAAAAGGAGATTTTGATGCAATTTTGAAAACAAGTTTAATGCAAATTTTGAAATCGAGTTTGAAAATGATTTTTGGAAGATGCAAGATCATGATATGCACAATGCAAATTTGAGATCGTGAACATACAAGGTTAAGACTTCACCATATAATCAAGGGGGCCAAACCCACGTGGTCTCTAGTTAGCCTAAAGGAAAGCCCCCGACACGGTGACCCTCCAATAGTCTAATCCTACACATGGACCGGGAGTCTCCTTGTTTCAAGCATGCAAAGAAAGGGGGGAAAGAGATAGGGGATTAAAATAGAGAAAACCCAAGTGGGTTAGGAGAGAGAATAGAGAGGGGGGCAGTGCAGAAACGTAAAACAAAAGCCTACCTTGTGTCTTGTTTATTTTGCGAGCCTTGCTTATCTTCGGTCTTCGTCTTGATCTTCGTCTTCAATCCTCAAGAGTTGTCTTCAATCTTCAAACTTCAGATTACAGCTCTTCAAGTTTTCGAAGGAGGGTTGGAGGCTAGTGTATAAGTGTATGGGGGTGTGTAAGAGTGTATAGAAGGCTAGGGTTTAGTGTATGGTGGCTAGCGTTTGGAAAACCTAAGGAAGCTAGGGTTTAAGGAATGTTCGAGCTCTGTATATCGAATATTGGTGTTTTAGGCTGAGTTTGCGAACCTCTTTCACACTGGAAGAGGCTTTGTATTTATAGAGATGGGATAGACCTGGCGCTTGTTGCAGTGGCGCCAGGCCAATTTTCCTCTTGGCGCCACTACTAGTGGCGCTAGCCAGTTAGGAAAGTATTTAGGTCGGCAAGCAACATATCTTTGACTAGATTTGGGCGCCTGTACTAGTGACTACTATGCAATTTTCAGCCTAGCTTCACTAGGAGTGACTCCAGAAAGTCCGGGAATGATTTGAAGAGGCCGGGAATGACCCGGAAGGCCGAAAAAGAGCAAGAACACTTAAAATAGTGTTGTGGAGGTATTTGACTTGAAAAATGAGGACAAGATGTGTCGGAAGGGTTAACCGGGCCTTTAGCGGCAAAACGATCAATTGAGCCGAAAAGCTACTGGGACGAACTCGGACTGTCCTGGAAGAAGACTCGAGATTTGGAAACATTATTCAGAACGTTCCCAAAGGTTGCCGGTTTGATTCCTAGAGCCGGTGTGGTTGGAAAAGGTGACCGGCCCACCAGGGGCAAAACGGTCATTTCGCACCGAGTTTGTCAGAACTGACTTGGAATGATCTGAAAGGATAAAGAAAGGTTGAGGACACTATGAAAAGCATTCTCGGGAAGTTACCGATTTGATACCCAGAGCTGGTTGTAAGCACCCCATTTTTTACCGCTCGGTAGTCTACACTCTGTCCAGACTTGTCTTTAAGTCATTGTAGGCATATTCCTATCGAAACCAATTCTCTAGGTCCAAATTCTGTCTTTCCATCACTTCGCGGGCCTGTCAGGCCCAAATAGAGGCAAAATGACCAAAATGCTCTTAGGGGCATTGTTCTTTCTTATTCCAATTCCAATCCCTCTCTCGAGACAGTTTATTCCTCGAGACGATCCGAGTAGCAAAACTACTCACAAAACCGTTAGAGTGGCGGAAACACTCACAATCTAGGCACGTCTCCTCAGAGACGGTAAGACCCCTTTCCAATCCCTCTCTCGAGACAGTTTATTCCTCGAGACAGTTCCAATCCAGGCACGTCTCTTCGGAGACGGCAAGACCCCTTTCCAATCCCACTCTCGAGACAGTTTATTCTTCGAGACGGTCCGAGTAGCGAAACTACTCACAAAACCGTTAGAGTAGCGGAAATACTTAACCGTTAGAGTAGTGGAAATACTCACAAAACCGTTAGAGTAGCGGAAATACTCAGAAATAGGTCGATATAAAGAATTGGCAACGAATCCCTATGTCACGATAACCGCCGTTAGAGTGGCGGAAACACTCAAAACCCAGGTCAACACCCATGTCTGTTAGCTCAATTCGGTGAAAAATTACCAGACTGCCCTTAGGACCTTTTCCGAGACTTTTCGATCAAGATGACCATTTTGCCCCTAAGCATCCGAATGCCCCGGGAACCACACCGGCTCTGGGTATCAAACCGGTAACCTCCTAAGACTACTTTTTATAGTATTCTCAATCTTCTTTTACCTTTCCGGATCATTCCGAGTCAGTTCCGGCCAACCCGGTACAAAATGACCGTTTAGCCCCTAGAGGGCCGGTCTCCTTCTTCGACCACACCAGCTCTGGGTATCAAACCGGTAATGACCCGAGAATACTTTTTATAGTGTTCTCAACCTCCCCTTACCGTTTCGGACCATTTCGAGTCAGTTCTGACAAACCCGATACAAAATGACCGTTTTGCCACTAGTGGGCCGGTCTCCTTTTCTGACCACGCCGGCTTTGGGAATCAAACCGGCAACCTTTTGGAACATTCTAAATAATGTTTCCAGATCCCAAGTCTTTTTCCGGGACAATCCGAGTTCGCCCCGGCAGCTTCCTAGTCCGATTGACCGTTTTGCCCCTAAAGGCCCAGTCAACCTTTCCGACACATCTTATCCTCACTTTTCAAGTCAGATACCTCCAGGACACTATTTTAAGTGTTCCTGCTCCTTTCTGGCCTTCCGGGTCATTCCCGGCTCCTCCAAATCATTCCCGGACTTTTCGGAGTCACTCCTAGTGAAGCTAGGCTAAAAATTGCATGGTAGTCACTAGTACAGGCGCCCAAATCTAGTCAAAGATACGTTGCTTGCCGACTTATAAAGTTTCCTAGGTGGCTGGCGCCACTACTAGTGGCGCCATGCCAAGAATTGGCCTGGTGCCAAGAGCAATTTTGCCCTGGCGCCACTGCAACAAGCGCTAGGTTTGTCCAACTTCTATAAATACAGAGCCTCATTCAACGTGAAAGGGGTCTGCAAACTTAACCTAAAAATTCTATATTTCGATATACAGAGCTTGAGCACCTCCACAACCCTAGCCTCCCTAGGTTCTCCCAAACCCTAGCTACTATACACAAACCCTAGCCTCCTATACACTCATACACTCCCCTATACACTCATACACTAGCCTTCAACCATCCTTTGAAGACTTGAAGAGCTGCCATCCAAAGCTTGAAGACAACTCTTGAAGACTGAAGGTGAAGATCAAGACAAAGACTGAAAACCGAAGACAGCACGGCGCGCAAAATAAAGAAGACATACGGTAGGCTTTCTCTTTAATTTTTTGTACTTCCCCCTCTCTCTTCTCTCTCCAACCCACTTGGGTTTTCTCTATTTTAATCCCTCATCTCTTTCCCCCCTTTCTTTGCATGCTTGAAACAAGGGGACTCTAGGTCCATGTGTAGGATTGGGCTATTGGAGAGTCACCGTGTCGAGGGCTTTCTTCTAGTCTAACCAAAGACCACGTGGATCCGGCCCCCTTGATTATGTGGTAAAGCCTTAACCTTGTATGTTCATGACCCCAAATTGCATTGTCCATATCATAGTCTTGCATCTTCCAAAAACCGTTTTCAAAGTTGTTTTTCAAAATGTTGTCAAACTTGTTTTCAAAATTGTATCAAAATCTCTTTTTCAAAAACATATTTTCAAAACTACAATTCTAGGGTGATTCTAGCCTTTCCATGGCTAGGGTTGCTTTAGGAAAGTGTGACATTAAAAGTGACCTTTTTGGTCTATATTTTCAAAACATATTATTTTCCAAAACCACTTTCTTAAAGTGGTTCTAGCCTTCTTATGGCTAGAATCGCTTTAGGAAAGTGAGACGTTTTCGTACTTTCTAAAAACTCTCTTTTCAAAAAGTCTCTCTTCCTAAAAATCTGTTTTTCAACATAATTTCCTAAAACTCTCCTCTCCAAAATTGTTTTCAAAAACTCCCCTCCAAAATCTATTTTTCAAAACCCCCTTTTCCAACTCCTTTCCAAAACTCTCTCTCCTAAAAATTCACTTTCTAAAAACGCTCCCTAAAAATCTTTCCAAAAACTCTCTTTTCCAAAATCTCCCTTCTAGAAATTCCCCTCTAGGATTTTCCTTCTAAAATCTACGTTTCTAAAAATTCACTTTCCAAAAACTCTTTCCTTAGAGCCCAAGTCAAGCCCTAGAACCCACAATTAGGAAACCCTAAATTTTCTGCCCAAAAACATGGTTTTCAAACTTTGCCCTAAACCTAGGTTTCCGAAACCTCTCGTTTTCTACATCAAAACTATACATGTTTCCAAAATCTATTTTCTACGTCAAAACTATAATTTTACAAATCTAGGGTTTCTAGAGTCTCCCTTTCCAAATCCTTGCCAAATCCTATCTTCCCATCAGGATCCCGTCCTCCGTTTTTGGAAACAAAATCTAACCTTTCTCTTTTAGAAACAAAATCCAATCTCTTCCTAATTCAAATCCTTCCTAAACTTCCACTTTCCTAAATCTTAAGTTTCCAAAACTTGAACATAAAAATCTTTCCTAAATTTTAAAACTCAACTTTCAAATCTTTCCTAATTCAACCCTTTCCTAATTCTACCCTCTTTTCAAATCTTAACTTTTCAAACTTAAGTTTTCAAACCTTTCCTAAACTCAAGCCTTTCCTAATTTCAAGACTTTCTAAAATTCAAACTCTAAAACTTTCTAAATCCTAAACTTTCTAAATTTCAAATCTTTTTAAAATTCTCAGCTTCCTAAATTCAAAACTTTCTTAAGTTAAATCTTTCTAAACCCAAATCTTTCTAAATTTTAAACTTTCCAAAACTTCAACATCTTTCCAAATCTAAGACTTTTCTAAACTCAAAACTTTCTTAATTTAAGACTTTCTTAAGTTGAAACTTTCTTAATTCAAATATTTCCTAAATTGAAAACTTTTCTTTTTCAAACCTTTCCTAAAACAAAGCTTTCTTATTTTCAAAACTTCCCTTTTTCAAACATTCCAAAATTTAAAACTTTCTTAATTCAAAACTTTCCTAATTCTAACCTTTTCTAATTCCTAAAACTTTCCTAATTTCAAACTTTCCAAAAATGACACTTTCCTAATTCGAAACTTTCTTAATCTAAATTTTTCCTAAATTCCAAGTTTCCAAATCTTTCCAAATCTTCCAAATCCAACATTCCAATCCAATCTTTCTTAATCTCAAGTCTTTCCTAGGTCTCCTATCTTTCCTAAGTCTAGGTTTCTTAAACCTCCATCTTTTCAAAACCAAGTCTTTCTAAAATCAATCTTTCTAAAGCAAGTCCAATCTTCTCAATTTCAATTTCCAATCTCCTCTTCTAATCTCAAATCAAATCCAATTTTCAATTCAATCTCTTTCTTCCAATTCAATTTCTCTCTTCAAATCAATCCATTTTCAATCGGACTCCGGTCCGAACTACGACTAACTTGATTCCCCCAAAGGGATACGTAGGCAACCTTCATAGGTGCGGTCACAACACTTTTCAAACTTTCAATTCCACCCTCATGGGTGCGGTTTCCAAAATCTTTCCAAATCTCAAATTCCAATCTATTTTCAAAATTCCAATTTCAAATTTTCTATTTTCAAATTTCTACTTTCAATTTTCAAACTTTCCAATTTCAATTTTCAAATCAAATCAATCTCTTTCCAAATCTATTTTTCAATTCTCTTTCCTTACACTTGCATACCATGCATCATGTTAGTTTTCAAACATTGTTTTTCAAAGTGGATAGGATTGGACATGGGTTAATTAAAGACTCTCATAGGTGAATCTAGGGTAGATTGACATGTAGGTACCAAAAGGGCGGGGTAGGGTGATAGCTTAGTGCGTCTTCCCTACACGTAACCAACCTCCGAACTTAGGATCACTGCTTTCGAAAGACCAAAAAGGAGTTATTTTTCTAAAAAAGGGCTAAATGTTTTCCAAAGGTTGTCAAACAACCTGTTTTCCTAAAAACCCTCTCTTGAGGAGATATTTTCAAAATCATTTTTCAAAACCCTAAGTGTAGTCTTCGGATTATGCTTAGTTTTTAGGTGACCTAACTCACCTTAATCAAGTTAGGTGGTAACTCCAAATCTTTTTCAAAAGCCCTTTATTCAAATCAATTTTTCAATTCAAACCTAGTCGCACTCATTCTTCTAGGAGGGTGAGTTCTAACGAGAGAGTACAACATTTTTCCCGCTTCTGTGAGTATTCCTCGATTGTGAAAAATCTGGGCGCGATAGCTGGTGACTCCACTGGGGAGACTTAGAGGGTTAGGCCGTAGTCATGTCTCTTTACCCTTCACCCATGTAGAGTCTTTAATTAACTTGGTTCAATCCTATTCACTTTAAATCTTCAAAACCAAATTTTCAAAATTGTTTTCAAAGAAACATGCATTTATTCATATTATCTTGTATTATGTTTGTCATCCACATACTGACACTTGCATCTTTGTTTTGTAGGTGCGCTTTATGTTTAAATTTTATTAACTGCTTTGCATGAATGTGATGTACAGGATGAATGGGAGTTGTTGGGCCCTTTCCTCCACTTTTAAAAATCACACACACACTGCATGTGCACTTGCATTCTGCATACTTGCATACCTTGATATGTCCTTTCTAGTTAGAAAGGGGGAACAGTATATTGGTTGTGGGCAAGATGCTGTGTCAGTTTCTTTGCCTACGGCCTCTTGATGGTTCCCCCGCTCGGATCACCAACCGATCATGGCACCACCTCAGGGAGTGGGCCTAGGTTTGAAGATCCGGGGACCGAGCCTTTTTAGGACGCATTAGTTAACCCTCAACCTCATACCCATATAGACACCATGCATAGCTGAACCTCTGCCGGATTTAGGACACGAGCACCGTTTTCAAAATCACGGAGGAAAGGGCGACTGCTCTTACTTTCATTTATACCTGCTGTTATAATACTTGTATTTATACTGTTATAATGCCTGTCTAACTATTCATGCATGCAAGTTTCAATTGTACCTTTTCTCTTTATACTTTTTGCATATTCACGTTCATGCATTCAATATTCCATGTCAAGACAAGAGTTCCAAGTAACTCAAGTCACTGCATTCCCATGCATATGATCAACCCATTGAGAGTGACACCCACGTCATTCTCCCTTGCATTGAACCTACCCAAACCCTAAGGGTTCCGGCGTAACCCTAAAGACTCATTGCATGTATCTCGATTCATTCCATAAGAGGGGCCCCAATCCCTCTATGCTCACGGAGATAGGGTTGCCAAGAAGACAAGGGGCGATCAATCAACAAGGTCTCTTAGCAACCTCCTCAACATCAAATCCAAGGAAGGCGAATTCGAAGACTCAAGAGTAGTTTAGGGTTCCCTTTTGTAAAAATAGATAGGTGGAAATCCAAAGGAAAATGTTCCCCCTCACCCTATTAAAATGTATTTCAATTCCTTTGTATTTCAAACCTAGAATTTAATGTACTTCTTTATTTTCATGAATGAATGTATGAATGGCTGAAGGTTCCCACCTGACGGTAAAGTGTCTGCATACAGGGGCAAACCCCCTATCTCCAAAAGTGAGCCAATATCTCATGTTTAGTCTCCCTCTCAAGCAGGGACAACCCTAAGACATGCATTGCATAAAGTTCTCTAAAAACCAAAAACTAACTTGTGACTTGTGTTTTTGTCTTTTTCTTTTTTTTTTCTTTTTTTTTCTATTCACAGAAGTCACATTACACTGAGTCAATATTGCTCCCAAGAAGGTGCAACATCCACCTAGGGATCCTATTATCACTCGGCACAAAGCATCACTGATGGCTGCTAACCCTGAAGAATCCTCTCAAGTCTCTCGAGAGGAAGTTAATGAAATGAGGACTAAGATGGATGAGATGCTCAAACTCATTCAAACTCTGGCCATGGAGGATGCTACTGCAGTCCCGTCATCATCAATGACTTCATCTAAAGACCTTGAACCCGCTAATCTGAGGATCTTGCTTCAGTTTGACAATGCTGGGAAAACCAAAGAAGATGCTAAAAGGGTCAATACTGAAGAAGAGGAAACCATATTGCTTTCACATGTTACGAAGAAGGCCCTTCTAGACCCTCTCAGTCTGAAAATCCAAGGGTTGGAGGATTCGTTGCGAAGTCTCCATGGCCATGATGCTTACGGATTCACTTCCTATGATGAGCTATGTTTCTTCCCTGACCACCCGAGGCCTGCTAAGTTTAAAATGCCTGACTTCTAGAAGTACGACGGTACCGGTAACCCTGTTGCTCATCTTCGCCTATATGCTAGAGCGCTAAGTGGATATGGCAACGACCCGAAGCTCCTTATGCAGTTATTCCAACACAGCCTCACCGGGTCGGCTCTATAATGGTTCGCTCGTCTGGACTTAAGGAAGATCACAACCTAGATGGAGCTAGTCAATGCATTCAAAGCCCAATACCGTCACAACATCGATCTCACTTCCGATCGCTGGTCCTTGATGACGATGAGCAAGGGTGAGAAGGAGAGTTTTAAAGCATACACCCTAAGATGGAGGGAGGCCGCTGCACAAGTTAATCCCCCGTTGGAGGAGAAGGAGTATGTACAACTATTTATACATACTTTTCAAGGTATATTCTATGAGAAACTCTGCACAAGCGTGGGAAAAAGCTTCTCCGAACTCATCATGCAAGGGGAAATGATAGAAAACGGCCTCAAGACAGGAAGAATCACAGATCCCTATGCCAAGACTAGAGAAAATACCACCAACATAGCCAAGAAGGTGGCTACTATAAGGGGCACAATTAGGAAGGAAAGCGAAGTGTCTGCTATTCTCCCTAGCCAACCACCCCAATACCGACCCCCGCTCCAATCACCCCAAGTCCTGCCCTTGCCCACCTTGACCATGCCTGCTCCAACCCTAACTACGGCCCCGCTGGGGCATGACCCAACTTTAATAGACCTGCTCGACGCATCCGTACCTTCGACGCCTTAGCATGCACCCAAACCGAGGCCTACCACAGCCTTCTAAAGAATAACATCCTAAAACCCGTACCTGCTCGCCCGTTGCCAAGCCCTCTGCCCCCGACCTTTAATGCCGCTCTTACATGTGAATATCATTCAGGTGGCCAGCGGCATGACACAGAAAGCTGCTTTGCTCTCAAGCACAAGATCTAAGACCTGATCGATAATAAGACTATTGATCTGCAGCCAGTAAAACCTGCTCGCACTCCCAATGTGACTGCTAACCCTCTGCCAGATCACACCGTCAATATGATACTAGTAGAAATGGAGGGCGAGGGATTGTTTGACGAGCCCGAAGCTGAGGATTATAAGGACGATTGGGAGATCGAGGAAGAAGATGACTAGGAGGAGGATCTCCCATTATGTCCAATCTATCTCCATAACCCTGATGAAGTGCCTGATGCTTCTGACTAGCCCATTAAGGAGCCAATGTTCCTGGGAGATGAGACTACTGAAAACATGGTTGCTGATGGATGGGGTGCTGAGTTTTTGCATCCGAAACATACCGCGGCCGAACGTCATTTGCTAGAGAGTCATTGGCCCACAAATGAGTACAACTATGAAGAAATAAGCTGGAGGATAGAGAAGCCAAGAGCACAAGCAGAGCCATTCGAATTGGAAGGGGGTGAGCTGGTCACCCTATTTACAGAAGAACCCCCTACACAAAACAGGAAGGAGGCTGACAACCGCATCAACAGTGTCAACGTCTGTGGAGCTATAGGAGAAGCTCTTGCTTGTCTCGCCTTAGCCGAGGGTCCGAATCGCAAATGGAGCATCAAAAATGTGAGAATTGTTCCAAAGCCATACTAAAAAGGGGTTCTTTGCACAAGCATACAAGAGAGGGGTGTTTTCACCTACTTTCTTTCTATCCCTTCACTTTTTATCTTTAAATTAATGTTTACATTTTCTTATTGCTTAAGAACTTGATGTTTTCCGTAAACATAATAATAGTAATCAAATGACAATCTTTTATTCCATTGTTGTTGTCTTGTCTTCCCTAGGAATAGTGACTACTTTCTACACAAGGGGCATGATTTGTCTTATGGAATGATCCAACTTGAAGGGATGATAGCATGAGTTAACCACTAGCCAAATGGTCAGCCTTCCACAAAGAGAGAGAATAAGGATGAGTGAGGATACTACCCGAAGACAGCACTTGTAAGACTATGAGGCTAAGCGATGTGTGGCCAGTTTATCAAAATGAAAAGAAGCCATCTTTCATTTCCCCACATATAAACAAATGAACAAATATGCTCATATTCCCCTTGCTTAACCCCTAGTGCCTCGCGGAAAGCGAAAATTTTCTTTGATAACCCTGATCCAAGACTGTCCTCCCCATGCTGGGGCAGACAATAGTTGAGAACTCTAGGAGTAGTGTCCACCTCTATCATGCTAGGATAGTGTTGAAAGCTCTATGGATCAAGGAATCTAATTCAAAGTGAAGAGAGGCCTTCATTTCATTTTCCATACAGTCAAAAGCAACCCCTTGCCAAACCTGTTGAACCACTTATCCTTTCTTAACAAGACCCCAACCTAGGGATCACCACCCACACTGGGTATATTGAACTACTAAGGAAAAGGTTTAAGGGGAAAGGGTTAAAGAATTGTTCGTTTCATAAAAGAAAAGAAAAGAAATAGAAAGGAAAAGCAAAAGAAAGGAGTTGCCAAGGGGCAAGAGGCCAAAAAAAAAAAGAAAAGAAAACCATGATTCTAAAGAAAGGCCTGAAGAAAATCGTGATTGAGTTAACTTCAAAGGCATAGAAAAGAAAGTCATGTTTATCTCAAAAAGTACATGGAAAGGATGAAAGAACGAGGCCATTGTCACCCTGAGAAGTATATGGTCAAAAGCAAGAAGGAAATTTAAAGGTGATCTTAGGTTACAAGGACACCCAGTAGAAATAATAGGTTTGAGCCTTTACCCTTTCTCGCAAAACCTCGAAGCCATAGCCTACATTACAACCCTATTAAAGTCCCCTCTGATTGAAAGCAGATTGCTTGATCTAAATGAGTTAGATTCGCTGCCAAAGCTAAAAAAAAAAAAAAAAATGATGCTAGTCCTACTGAAAAACGGTTAAGGACAGTTTGGATCTAAACCTTGCTAAAAACAACATTGAATTTGAGCCTACATATCCCGTTGTTTCTAAAACCCCATAACCTAGCCTACATTACGGTCCTAAACAAAGTCTTCTCAGATTGAAATGACTGGCCACTTATCGCTCTGCCAAAAGTCAGGTAAGTTGTTGCTAAGACCCCGAGAGCCGAGAGTCTCAGCCCAATAACCCTATACACTAACCCTAAGACAAAGAGTTGGGGGCGATCAAGAGGTTGAGTAAAGTACGAAATGCTATCATCCAATTGAGGTAAGGTTGAGTCGGAAGAGAGGCTAAACCCCCGAAGGGGAGGGAGTTACCATTCCCAGGACTACAAGTCTAACAGCACCTTGTGTTGTTCTATTAACACACTTCTAAACTGTGCATATGTTAAAAAAAAAAAATCAGTATGAGCTTTGCATATATAGGACATAACTCCCTATAGAAATAGAAGTCACCAACATCAACTCATGTAATAAATATCTAACATCATCATACATCATATGCATCTGATCATATGCCTAGCTGTAAAGATCATAAATGTATCTGTCTATCCATGCATCTAAGTACCATAAACATTCATTTTTGTACAAAATATCAGAATAAAACTGTCTAACATAAATACAACTCAGGGAGCAGGGGCAAAAGAGGATCAGCATCTCCACAAGGGGCATCAATCACAGGTTGAAGTCGATGTCATCTGGATCAAAATCCCCGAAGCCCGGCATCGGAGGAGGAGGATAACTACTCGAAGCACCGCCATCCTACAAGGAAGATAGACCCGAAATCAGTTGCATATGAAAGGAACTAAGCAACAGCAGAGCAATAAGGAGCAAAGAGAGAATAACTTACCCCCCCCCCCCACCACCCATCTGAGATAACCGAGCTGTCAGGGAGGCTACCTCGGCCTAGTACTGGTCCCGCTCCATCTGGTACTGGTCTCTCTGGTCTCTCACAGCAGTAAACTCGGCCTGGGGCACATATCCTCCAGCACGGCGCCATAGGTCAACCACCTCCTGGCCAACAGTGTGCCCACCGACTACTACCTCAAACCGGGTGAAGGCACCAACCGAATGGGCTCCAAAGTGCGCAGCGTAATCCGTATCCAGAGGGAGCAAGAACTCGGCACCTGGCTGACGCTCCTGATAAGGGATGGGCACTCTTGCCACCAGGGCTCCAAACATATACTCTGGCGGAGCCCTTGCTGATCGAAACTTCTTGTGAAACTGCCGCCAATGCCGCTCTCCAAGATAGGACTCCCAGGCGTCATCACTGAGAAAAGCAGCTCTCGATAAGGACAACGGGATCAGGTACCGGACTGTCTCATAATGGACTGATCCAATAAAGGGCCTCCAGGTCATATCCCTTGCCTCAATCAACTCCAGGTTAGCCCGGAGCGTCACAAAGTCAATAATCTCCGATCGCTGGGCTACCCGATCACGAGCCCACCTCAAAGCACGAGGATAGAGATCATCCTCAACAACTGCAGGGCGATGCACCGGTAGGTACTCGTAACTCCACCAGACAAGGAAGAGCCAAAAGCTAGTCATGCTACCCTAGCGAGAAGAAGTCCGAACCCGCATCGATCGAATAAAGCAGCCAAAGGAAAATGACCCCTAGTCCAACTCAGACAAAGCTCCCAGATCGGTTACTATACTCACCAAACGGCATGGCACGAGTGACTTGTTGTTGTTGCAGAAGCAGCTAAAGATGATGTACAACACAAGTCGCCGTCTCATGATATCCCGCCTGGCAGGCGATGGCTCAGTAGCAAAAGTACGCTCACCCTGACTAATCCAAGAGACTGGGAAGGCAGAACGCTCAAGCTGAGGCAAGTCCAACAGCAAACAAGCCTCGTCCCTGCTGACCGGGTGCAGGGTGATCTGCCGGCCGACAACGGAAAGTCCTGTAACAATCGCCCAATCTAAAGGAGTGGGGCCTAACTCGAAGCCAACAAAATGAAAGGTCCCAGTCTCCCCGAACCACCTCTCAACAAGTGCCAGTACCAAATGCTGGTTCAGGCGGTTAGCCTGTAATCCCATAAAGGCGCCAAACCCAATCTCTGCCAAGAAGGCGTAGTATGATGGGGCAGCCTGCTGTATGGTCACAAAAACCTGATGAACAGCCCCTCGGAAAACTGTATGTACCCGCGGAGGTGGCAAATGCTGTCTGAAGTATACACTAGGATGATAGGCCAGATCCCCGAGTGGTGGGACATCTAGTATCTGCAGATCTCCCAAGTCGGCGTCTGTCTGTCTATGCCTGGAAGAAGCTCTCCCATAGCCGGTCACCTGATCCCCAAGGCTCAGTACCTCCTCCTCGGCATCAACCTCCTCGGCAAAAGCCTGCTCAACCGGAGGAAATGGGTCGACAGGTAGTCTACTTCCCTGCCCGCTCTGGCTGGATGAGGATCGTCGACTACCTCTAGATTGACTAGAACCACCAACAGAATCGGTCCGGGCTGCCTTCCCCGAGCGGTGTCTCCTCTCGGAACCGTCATCACCTGCGTCTGCCATCTTGAAAAGGTAAGCCAAGGTAAGTGATGTTAATATACCATCCATGCAGTTTAAATAACAGTAAAATAAAACAAACAAATAACACAAAACAAATAAAGGATTTTGAATAACAAATCAAAAACAAAATTTTCACACATCTTGATTTTCCAACTCCAAATCACATCTCAAGGGTTCTCTGCCTTTTCCCTTCAAAAAGATTTTATTTCTAAAATTTTAACCAACTCTTTCCATAATTTCTAAAAATTTCGACAGAGTCCTGTTTAAAAATGGCCCCTACAACACCCATGACATCAACACAAAATACGAAATATGCACCTTCCAACGCCACAATCACATGACAATGGCACCCGTGCACACTTTTCAATTTTTCAAAATTTTCAAAACTCATGTTTTATTTTTCAAATAAATCAATGGTTTTCAAAAGGCTTCCAAAATTTTTCAAAATCACCTCAAATGTTTTCAAAAATATTCCAGTCTTTTTCCAAATTTCAAACTTTAAAAATTTCACCAATTTCTTGAATCTTCTAATTTTTTCTAATTTTCTAAATATTTTTCTATTTTTCAAAAAAACAAAAATTCACCGAGTTTTCAAAAAATCACGAAACTTCATACGGTTGCTAAATACATTTTTCTAAGGCACATTGCACAAAAACATAGCCAGAAAACCTAATACCCATGCCTGTAGGAACAAATCCCCTAGTCTTGCAGAAAACCTTCTTCGCATAATCATGAAAAATCACTCAAATTCAATCAAACAAGCATCAAAATACAAAAATAACATCACCAAAGTGTTCAAAGCATATCAAAACATCAATTTCCACGATTCACATGATTCAAACGAAGTTCTACACATCAAAATCAACAAAACTTGAAAACTCACTCTTCGGAAGTTCTCTGGCGAAATCTTCTCTTCCGGCGACTTTTCCGGTGACGTGGACTGCCTCCGGCAATCACCCGTGGTCCCCAAGGAGTGCTCCTTCAAGGTTCAAGTCGGTTTCCACTTGAAGACTCTCGGATTCTCCAAAAACTCTTCAAATCCCGTAAGTGTTCGAACCAGAATTTTCTGGTTTTAACTTCAAACCTGGCACCACTAGTAGAGGCGCCAGGCAATTTCTGCCACTAGTGGCGCCAGTTATAAATTCTGGGTAGTTTTGCCCTTTTTCCCACCAAAACTCATTTTCGAAGGCCTTTTTGGCCCATTATCTGTTTTCGACCCTCGTTGTCGGAAGATTTTCAGTGTCCGTCCCTTCGACTGCCTCGAGGTCAACATGGGACTCTTACTCTTATCGTTTTCTGTCTTTGACAAGCAAAGACAGAAAAAGAGGGGCAGCTGTAAGCACCCCATTTTTGACCGCTCGGCAGTCTACACTCCGTCCAGACTTGTTTTCAAGTCATTGTAGGCATATTCCTATCCAACCAATTCTCTAGGTCCAAATTCCGTCTTTCCATCGCTTCGCGGGCCTGTCAGACCCAAATAGAGGCAAAATGACCAAAATGCCCTTAGGGCCATTGTTCTTTCTTATTCCAATTCCAATCCCTCTCTCGAGACAGTTTATTCCTCGAGACGGTCCGAGTAGCAAAACTACTCACAAAACCGTTAGAGTGGCGGAAACACTCACAATCCAGGCACGTCTCCTCAGAGACGGTAAGACCCCTTTCCAATCCCTCTCTCGAGATAGTTTATTTCTCGAGACGGTTCCAATCCAGGCACATCTCTTTGGAGACGGTAAGACCCCTTTCCAATCCCTCTCTCGAGACAGTTTATTCCTCGAGATGGTTCCAATCAAGGCACGTCTCTTCGGAGACGGTAAGACCCCTTTCCAATCCCACTCTTGAGACAGTTTATTCCTCGAGACGGTCCGAGTAGCAAAACTACTCACAAAACCATTAGAGTAGCGGAAATACTCATAAAGCCGTTAGAGTAGCAGAAATACTCACAAATAGGTCGATATAGGGAATTGGCAACAAATCCCTGTGTCACGACGACCACCGTTAGAGTGGCGGAAACACTCAAAACCCAGGTCAACACCCGTATCTGTTAGCACACTTCGGTGAAAAATGACCAGACTGCCCTTAGGACCTTTTCCGAGACTTTCCGGTCAAGATGACCATTTTGCCCCTAAGCATCATAATGCCCCGGGAACCATACCGGCTCTGGGTATCAAACCAGTAACCTCCTAAGACTACTTTTTATAGTATTCTCAATCTTCTTTTACCTTTCCGGATCATTCCGAGTCAGTTTCGGCCAACCCGGTACAAAATGACCGTTTAGCCCCTAGAGGGCCGGTCTCCTTCTTCGACCACATCGGCTCTGGGTATCAAACCAGTAATGACCCGAGAATACTTTTTATAGTGTTCTCAACCTCCCCTTACCTTTCCGGACCATTCCGAGTCAGTTCCGGCAAACCCGGTACAAAATGACCGTTTTGCCCCTAGTGGGCCGGTCTCCTTTTCCGACCACGCCGGCTCTGGGAATCAAACCGGCAACCTTTGGGAATATTCTAAATAATGTTTCCAGATCCCAAGTCTTTTTTCGGGACAATCCAAGTTCGCCCGGCAGCTTCCTAGTCCGATTGACCGTTTTGCCCCTAAGGGCCCGGTAAACCTTTCCGACACATCTTATCCTCACTTTTCAAGTCAAATACCTCCAGGACACTATTTTAAGTGTTCCTACTCATTTTTGGCCTTCCGGGTCATTCCCGACTCCTCCAAATCATTCTCGGACTTTTCGGAGTCACTCCTAGTGAAGCCAGGCTAAAAATTGCATGGTAGTCACTAGTATAGGCGCCCAAATCTAGTCAAAGATACGTTGCTTGCCGAATTATAAAGTTTCCTAAGTAGCTGGCGCCACTAGTAGTGGCGCCAAGCCAAGAATTGGCCTAGCGCCAAGAGCAATTTTGCCCTAGCGCCACTGCAACAAGCGCCAGGTTTGTCTAACTTCTATAAATACAGAGCCTCATTCAACGTGAAAGGGGTCTGCAAACTTAACCTAAAAATCCTATATTTCGATATACAGAGCTCGAGCACCTCCAAAACCCTAGCCTCCCTAGGTTCTCCCAAACCTTAGCCACTATACACAAACCCTAGCCTCCTATACACTCATACACTCATACACTAGCCTTCAACCGTCCTTTGAAGCCTTGATGAGCTGCCATCCAAAGCTTGAAGACAACTCTTGAAGACTGAAGGTGAAGATCAAGACAAAGACCGAAGACCGAAGACAGCGCGGCGAGCAAAATAAAGAAGACATACGGTAGGCTTTCTCTTTAATTTTCTGTACTTCCCCCTCTCTCTTCTCTCTCCAACCCACTTGGGTTTTCTCTATTTTAATCCTCCATCTCTTTCCCCCCCCCCCCTTTCTTTGCATGCTTGAATCAAAGGGACTCCCGGTCCATGTGTAGGATTGGGCTATTGGAGAGTCACCGTGTCGGTGGCTTTCTTCTAGTCTAACCAAAGACCACGTGGATCCGGCCCCCTTGATTATGTGGTGAAGCCTTAACCTTGTATGTTCACGACCCCAAATTGCATTATGCATATCATAATCTTGCATCTTCCAAAAACCGTTTTCAAAGTTGTTTTTCAAAACGTTTTCAAACTTGTTTTCAAAATTGCATCAAAATCTCTTTTTCAAAAACATGTTTTCAAAACCACAATTCTAGGGTGATTCTAGCCTTTCCATGGCTACGGTTGCTTTAGGAAAGTGATATATTAAAAGTGACCTTTTTGGTCTATATTTTCAAATCTTATTATTTTCCAAAACCACTTTCTTAAAGTGGTTCTAGCCTTCTTATGGCTAGAATCGCTTTAGGAAAGTGAGACGTTTTGTACTTTCTAAAAACTCTCTTTTCAAAAAGTCTCTCTTCCTAAAAATCTCTTTTTCAACATACTTTCCTAAAACTCTCCTCTCCAAAATTGTTTTCAAAAACTCCCCTCCAAAATCTATTTTTCAAAACCCCATTTTCCAACTCCTTTCCAAAACTCTCTCTCCTAAAAATTCACTTTCTAAAAACGCTCCCTAAAAATCTTTTCAAAAACTCTCTTTTCCAAAATCTCCCTTCTAGAAATTCCCCTCTAGGATTTTCCTTCTAAAATCTACGTTTCTAAAAACGCACTTTCCAAAAACTCTTTCCTTAGAGCCCAAGTCAAGCCCTAGAACCCACAATTAGGAAACCCTAAATTTTCTGCCCAAAAACATGGTTTTCAAACTTTGCCCTAAACTTAGGTTTCCAAAACCTCTCGTTTTCTACATCAAAACTATACATGTTTCCAAAATCTATTTTCTACGTCAAAACTATAATTTTACAAATCTAGGGTTTCTAGAGTCTCCCTTTCCAAATCCTTGCCAAATCCTATCTTCCCTTTAGGATCCCGTCCTCCGTTTTTGGAAACAAAATCTAATATTTCTCTTTTAGAAACAAAATCCAATCTCTTCCTAATTCAAATCCTTCCTAAACTTCCACTTTCCTAAATCTTAAGTTTCCAAAACTTGAACATAAAAATCTTTCCTAAATTTTAAAACTCAACTTTCAAATCTTTCCTAATTCTACCCTCTTTTCAAATCTTAACTTTTCAAACTTAAGTTTTCAAACCTTTCCTAAACTCAAGCCTTTCCTAATTTCAAGACTTTCTAAAATTCAAACTCTAAAACTTTCTAAATCCTAAACTTTCTAAATTTCAAATCTTTCGAAAATTCAAAACTTTCTTAAGTTAAATCTTTCTAAACCCAAATCTTTCTAAATTTTAAACTTTCCAAAACTTCAACATCTTTCCAAATCTAAGACTTTTCTAAACTCAAAATCTTTCTTAATTTAAGACTTTCTTAAGTCGAAACTTTCTTAATTGAAATATTTCCTAAATTTAAGACTTTTCTTTTTCAAACCTTTCCTAAAACATTCCAAATTCAAAACTTCCCTTTTTCAAACATTCCAAAATTCAAAACTTTCTTAATTCAAAACTTTCCTAATTCTAACCTTTCCTAATTCCTAAAACTTTTCTAATTTCAAACTTTTCAAAAATGACACTTTCCTAATTCGAAACTTTCCTAATCTAAATTTTTCCTAAATTCCAAGTTTCCAAATCTTTCCACATCTTCCAAATCCAACATTCCAATCCAATCTTTCTTAATCTCAAGTCTTTCCTAGGTCTCCTATCTTTCCTAAGTCTAGGTTTCTTAAACCTCCATCTTTTCAAAACCAAGTCTTTCTAAAATCAATCTTTCTAAAGCAAGTCCAATCTTCTCAATTTCAATTTCCAATCTCCTCTTCTAATCTCAAATCAAATCCAATTTTCAATTCAATCTCTTTCTTCCAATTCAATTTCTCTCTTCAAATCAATCTATTTTCAATTGGACTCCGGTCCGAACTACGACTGACCTGATTCTCCCAAAGGGATACGTAGGCAACCTTCATAGGTGCGGTCACAACACTTTTCAAACTTTCAATTCCACCCTCATGGGTGCGGTTTCCAAAATCTTTCCAAATCTCAAATTTCAATCTATTTTCAAAATTCTAATTTCAAATTTTCTATTTTCAAATTTCTACTTTCAATTTTCAAACTTTCCAATTTCAATTTTCAAATCAAATCAATCTCTTTCCAAATCTATTTTTCAATTCTCTTTCCTTACACTTGCATACCATGCATCATGTTAGTTTTCAAACATTGTTTTTCAAAGTGGATAGGATTGGACATGGGTTAATTAAAGACTCTCATAGGTGAATCTAGGGTAGATTGACATGTAGGTACCGAAAGGGCAAGGTAGGGTGATAGCTTAGTGCGTCTTCCCTACACGTAACCAACCTCCGAACTTAGAATCACTGCTTTCAAAAGACCAAAAAGGAGTTATTTTTCTAAAAAAGGGCTAAATGTTTTCCAAAGGTTGCCAAACAACCTGTTTTCCTAGAAACCCTCTCTTGAGGAGATATTTTCAAAATCATTTTTCAAAACCCTAAGTGTAGTGTTCAGATTATGCTTAGTTTTTAGGTGACCTAACTCACCTTAATCAAGTTAGGTGGCGACTCCAAATCTTTTTCAAAAGCCCTTTATTCAAATGAATTTTTCAATTCAAACCTAGTCGCACTCATTATTCTAGGAGGGTGAGTTCTAACGAGAGAGTACAACATTTTTCCCGCTTGTATGAGTATTCCTCGAGTACGAAACATTTGGGCGTGACACCGGTGTGGTCGAAAAAGGCGACCGGCCCTCTAGGGGCAAAACAATCATTTTGTGCCGGGTTTGCCGGAATTGACTCGGAATGATCTGGGAAGGTAGAGGAAGGTTGGGAATACTATGAGAAGTATTTCCGGGAGGTTACCGGTTTGATACCCAAAGCCGATGTGGTCCCCGGGGCGTTTGGATGCCTAGGGGCAAAATGGTCATCTTGACCGAAAAGTCTCGGAAAAGGCCCAAGGGGCAGTTTGGTCATTTTTCACCGAAGTGGGCTAGCAGGCACTGGTGTTGACCTGGGTTTTGAGTGTTTCCGCCACTCTAACGGTGGTCACGTGATACAAGGGTTTGTTGGCAATTCCCTATATCGACCTGTTTGCGAGTATTTTCGCTACTCTAACGGTTGTCATGTTTACGAGTATTTCCACTACTCTGACGGTTCGCGACCATTCTCGAGATTGCCTGATCTCGGGAAGCTACTAAAGGGACTTAGCGCCTGAGAAGTCAACTTTCTCAAAAGGCGTGCCTAAACGGACATTTTTGCATTGGTGGGCTAGCAGGCACCAAAGGTGGACCATTCTACCATCTAGGGGACTTAGGTTCTCGTTCCGGTCGACAGGTTTAAAGGGACTTACTATTTGAAGAGATTTTTTTTGAAAAATGCGTTGGACCGTCTCGAGGAATAAACTGTCTCGAGAGAGGGATTGGAATTGGAAAGGGGTCTTAACGTCTTCGGAAAGACGCGCCTGATTGGAGTAGATTTACCGTCTCAAGGAATAAACTATCTCGAGAGAGGGATTGGAATTGGAAAAGGGTCTTATGATCTTCGGAAAGACATGCCTGATTGGAGTAGATTTACCATTTCGAGGAATCAACTGTCTCGAGAGAGGGATTGGAATTGGAAAGGGGTCTTAACATCTTTGGAAATACATGCCTGATTGGAGTAGATTTACCGTCTTGAGGAATAAACTGTCTCGAGAGAGGGATTGGAATTGGAAAAGGGTCTTATGATCTTCGGAAAGACATGCCTGATTGGAGTAGATTTACCGTCTCGAGGAATCAATTGTCTCGAGAGAGGGATTGGAATTGGAAAGGGGACTTACTGTCTTTGGAAAGACGTGCCTGATTCAAAATATGGAATAGATAATGCCCCTAAGGGCATTTTGGTCATTTTTGCTTCTCTTTGGGCTCGATGGGGCCCGCGTAGCGATGAATTGACAAGATTAGACTTAGAGAGTTGATTTCGATTGGAATACGTCCATATTGACTTGAGTACAAGTCTGGACAGAGCAGAGACTGCCGAGAGGTCAAAAATGGGGTGCTTACACTAGGTTATGGGGTTTTCGAAACAACGGGATATGTAGGCTCAAATTCGATGTTGTTTTTAGCAGGGTTTAGATTCATACCATCCTTGACTATCTTTCTCAGTAGGGCTAGCATCCTTTTTTAGCTTCGGCAGCATATCTAGCTCATTTAGATCAAGCAATCCGTTTTCAATTAGAGTGAACTTTAGTAGGGTTGTAATGTAGGCCATGGTTTTGGGGTTTTGCAAGAAAGGGTAAAGGCTCGATCCTATTGTTTCTAATGGGTTTCTTTGTATCCTAGGATCACCTTTAAATTTCCTTCTTACTTTTGCTATATACTTCTCAGGGTCAAAATGACTCTTTTCTTTTGCCCTTTCTATATGCTTTTTGAGATAAACATGACTCTCTTCTCTTTCGATCTTCTTATTATGCTTTTGAAGATGACTCAATCATAGTTTTCTTCAAGTCTTTCCTTAGAATTTTTTTTGTTTTTTGGCCTCTTGCCCCTTGGAAACTCTTTTCCTTCGCTTTGTCCTTTTATCTCAAACCATTCTACAACCCCTTTTTTTTTCCTTAGACTTTTTCCCTAGCCATTCGAACTAACCCAATGTGGGCGGTGATCCCTAGATTGGGGTTTTGTCAAAAAAGATAAATGGCTCAACGGGTTTGGTAAGCGGTTGCTTCTAACTGTATGGGAAATGAAATAATGGTCTCTCTTCACTTTGAACTAGATTGCTTGATCTATAGAGCCTTCAATGCTGCCTTAGCACCGTGGGGGTGGATACCATTCCTAGAGTTCTCAAATATTGTCTGCCCCAGTGTGGGGAGGACAGTCTTGGATTGGAGTTAACAAGGAAAACTTCGTTTGTTGCAAGGCTCTAAGGGTTAAGCAAAGGGAACTTTTGTGGGAACATGAAAGATAGCTCCTTTTCATTTTGATAATTCGGCCACACATCGCTTAGCTTTAGAGTCTTGCAAGTGTTGCCTCTGGGTAGTTTCCTTACTCGTCCCTATCCTCTCTCTCTTCGGAAAGCTGATCATTTGGCGAGTGGTTAACTCATGCTATCATTCCTTCAAGACAAATCATTTCATGAGATAGACCATACCCTTTGCATAGGAAGTAGTCATCATTCACAAGAGAAAATAAGGCAACAATAATGAATAAAAAGACTTAATCATTTTATTTTGTCAATGAAAAGCATATAGTTCTGTTTTAAAGAAATAAAAATACATATATTAATTTAAGGACAAAGTGTAAAAGGAATAGAAAGAAAGTAGGTGAAAACACCCCTCTCTTGTACACTTTTGAAGAAAACCCATTTCAACATGGCCTTGGGACAATGCCCACGTCTTCGATACCTTACTCGTGATTCAGGTCCTTGGCCAGGGCAGGATAGGCAAAGGCCTCTTCTAGAGCTCCGGACATGTTGGCAGTGGTGTTGTAGTTGGTAGCTTTATTGACTGTCTTGCCTTCATTTGTTTGTTCCAGAGTTTCTCTAACAAACCAGTTGGGTAGCTCGTCTTTTTCCAGCTTGATAGATCGAGCCCGGGGTTTTCCACTCTGGCGTCCAATCATGGCTTGGTGTTCCTCAAGTATACACAATGGGGGATTCTTATCATTGAGTTTGGACAGCTCCTGGTCAATCTTCTTCACAGATTCATATACGAGTTCATCTTCGTGGACTAGCATTTTATCGGGGTTATACCGTAACCAGGCATGACACTGCTTCACATCTTCGCATTCCATTTCCTCCCCACCCTTGTAATATATCTCTTGGCATGCAGCAAAACACACCTTATTGTTACCAAACTTTGTAATGACATTGACAATAGGATCCGATGGCGGGCTTGTAGTGACATTCGAGGAAGGATTCGCTAGTCGTAAGCCGATGATCGCATTATCTATTAGGTCTTGAATCTTATGTTTGAGGGTCTAGCATTCTTCGGTGCCATATCCTTGGCCACCTAAATGGTATTTGCAATACGCATTTGGGTTAAAATGAGGTGGTAAAGGATTAGGTCGAGGTTGAGGGGGTACAGGTTTTAGATATCCTGCGGCTAGGAGGCCGAAGTAGGCTGTGGTTTGTGTACAGGTAAGTTTAGTGAAAACTCAATCTTTCGGTCTCATTCGCCTAGGTGTCCTAGATGACCTAGAAGGGCGGGGATCAAGTTCTAGTGCAACAACTATTGGGTCAGTGGTTTGGGAATTGGAGGAGCTTCGAGTTTTATGTTTCAAAGTGGGACAATTTCCGATGTCAAGTCCCAACGGATGGGACTAGTACTCATAAGATAGACTATAGGATTCAGAGGTGTGGTCAAAGGTTGGTTTGAGAGATGCCCGAATGTGACACACGACGCTATGGTCGGGGCATAGTTTTGGTCTTCTTTCTTCATCCTTTGTCGTCCATCATGGGTTTGGGCTTGCGAGGACTCTGCTTGCTCATGGGTTGCGTGGGATAAGAGTGAAGAAAGCATGCCTTCTATTTTGGTCATCCTATGTCTGACTCCTCTCACCTCCGCTAGTAGTAGAGTTAAGGTATCGAGAGTAAGTGATTCCATAGGCGTTTCTTAGCTTTTGGCCTATAAGACGGGGGGAACGAGGAGGGGTACCTGAAACCAACAAAGGAAAAGAGTCAGTGCTTTATCTTGACAAGTCTTTATGCAATGCATGCTCTAGGGTGCCTCTCTTTAGGAGGGAAACTACACATGGTGTATTGGCTCACTTTTGAAGATAGGGGATTTGCCTCTATATACAGATGCCTTACCGTCAACTGGGAACCTTTCCTTCGTTCATGCATTTATTCACTCACTCATTCGCGAAAAATAAAAAAATACATTTAACTTCAGGTTTAATATATAAAAGAATTGGAATACATTTTAATAGAGGGAAGGGGAACACTTTCCTTTGGGGTTGCATCTATCTAATTTTACATATAAAATCCTAAACTACCCTTGAGTCTTCGAATTCGCCTTCCTTGGATTCGATGTCGAGGGGGTTGCTGAGAGACCTTGTTGATCAATTGCCCCTTATCTTCTTGGCAATCCTATCTCTGTGAGCATAGAGGGATTGGGGCCCCTCTTGTGGAATGAATTGATGTGCATGCCATGAGTCCTTAGGGTTACCTGGGAACCCTTAGGGTTTGGGTAGGTTTAATGCAAGAGAGAGTGAACTAGGTGTCACTCTCTTTGGGTTGATCATATGCATGAGGATGCAATGACTTGAGTTACTTGGAACTCTCGTCTTGACATGGAATATGGGATGCATGAAAATGGATGCATAGAGTATAAGGAGAAAGAATACAGTTGAAGTACATATGCATGTATGAACAGTTAGACAAGCATTATAATAGTAAGAATACAGTCATTATAACAACAAGAATAAACAGGTATAAATTAAAATAAGAGCAATTGGCCTTTCCTCCATAGTTTTGGAAAATGGTGCGCGTGTCTTAAATCCAGTAGAGGTTCGACTATGAATGGTGTTTATATGAGTATGAGGTTGAGGGTTGGCTAATGCGTCCTAAAAAGGCTCGGTTCCTGGATCTTCAAACCTAGGCCCACTCCCGGAGGTGGTGCCATGATCGGTTGGTAATCCGAGCAGGGGAACCATCAAGAGGCCGTAGGCGAAGAAACTGACACAACATCTTGCCCACAACCAATATACCGTTCCTCTTTTCTAGCTAGAAGGGTCATATTAGGGTAAAAATATAAATATGCAGAATGCAGGTGCACATGCAGTGTGTGTGTGATTTTTTTTAAAGCGGAGGAAAGAGCCTAACAACTTCCATTCATCCTGTTCATCACATTCATGCATAGCAATTAATGAAATTTAAAAAAAAAAAAGTGCACCTACAAAACAAAGATGCAAGAGTTAGTATATGGATGGCAAACTTAATACAAGATAATATGAATAGAGTTAAATGCATGTTTTTGAAAATAACTTTGAAAATCGAAAGTGGATAAAAGTAGATAAGTTAATCGAAGACTCTACATGGGTGAAAGGTGAAGAGACAAGACTATGGCCTAACCCTCTAAGTGTCCCCAGTGGAGTCACCAGCTGTCGCACCCAGATTTTTCACATTCGAGGAATACACACATAAGCGAGAAAAATACTGTACTCTCTCGTTAGAACTCATCCTCCTAGAATAATGAGTGCGACTAGGTTTGAATTGAAAATAGATTTGAATAAAGGGCTTTTGAACAAATTTGGAATCGCCACCTAACTTGATTAAGGTGAGTTAGGTCACCTAAAAACTGAGCATAATCTGAAGACTACACTTAGGGTTTTTGAAAACGATTTTGAAAATACTATCTCAAGAGAGGGTTTTTAAGAAAAACAGGTTGTTTGGCAACCTTTAGAAAACATTTAAGCCCTTTTCAAAAATAAACTCCATTTTGGTCTTTGAAAATAGTGATCCTAGGTTTGGAGGTTGGTTACGTGTAGGGAAGACACACTAAGCCATCACCCTACCCCACCCTTGTGGTACCTACATGTCTATTTACTCTAGATTCACTTATGAGAGTCTTCAACTAACAAATGTCCAATCCTATGCATTTTAGAAAATAATTTTGAAAAGAATGATCCATGACATGCAATTGCAAGAGAGAGAGTTAGAAATAGATTTGAAAAGAAATTGATTTGATTTTTGAAAAGATAGATTTGAAATTGAAAACTTGAAATAGATTATGGAATTGGAGATTTGAACAAGGTTGTGACCGCACCCATAAGGGTTGCCTACGTATCATTTTTGAGGAATCAGGTTAGTCGTAATTCGGACAAGAGTCCAATGGAAAATAGAATATTTGATATGAAAGTAGAAATTGAATTACAATTTGGATTTGATTTGAATTTAGAATAGAAGATTGAAATTGGAATTTGGAATTGAAAAGATTAGAAAAATGTTTTGTAAAGATAGAGATTTAGGAAACCTAGACTTAGGAAGATAGGATTTAGGAAAGACTTGAGATTAAGAAATATTTGACTCGAATATTGGACTCGGAAGATTAGGAAAGATTAGAAATTAGGAAAGATTCGAATTAGGAAAATTTCAAAATAGGAAAGTTTCGTTTTAGGAAAGTTTGGTTTAGGAAAGGTTTTGAATTAGGAAGGGTTTCGAATTAGGAAAGGTTTGGATTAAGAAAATTTCATTTTAGAAAAGGTTTTGAAATAGGAAAGATTTCATTTTAAGAAGGTTTTGAAATTGGAGAGTTTTGAACTTGGAACGTTTTGAAATAGGAAAGTTTTGAAAGTAAGAAAGTTTTGAGTTTAGAAAGTTTTAGATTTAGAAAGGTATAGAATTGGGAAAGAGATGAATCAGGAAAGATTTGGAAGCTTAAAGTTTAAGGAAAGATTTAAAATTTTAAGTTTAGGAAACTTATGGTTTAGGAAGATAGGAGATTAGGAAGGATTTGAATTAGGAAAGGTTTAGACTAGAAAGGACTAAGATTCCTATTTCCTAAAATAAAGGATTGGATTTTATTTCTAAAAGAGGTGTTTTGATTTTGTTTCCAACAATGGATGATAGGATCTAGTTTCCTAAATGGATGATTGGATTTGGTTTCCCAATGGGAAGATTGGATTCGGCATGGATTTCGAAAGGGAAGTTTTAGAAACTCTAGATTTGGAAGTCTATAGTTTTGATGTAGAAAAAGGGGTTTTTGGAAACCTAGGATTTAGATGTAATAAAGGAGATTCTGGAAACCTAGGTTTTAAGGCAAGATTGGAAAACATGTTTTAGGCAAGAAAATTAGGGCTTCCTAATCGTGGGTTCTAGGGCTTGACTTGGGCCCTAAGGAAGAAGATCTTAGGAAGTGAGTTTTTAGAAAAGGAGATTTTTGGAAGAAGATCTAAAGCAAGAGTTTTTGGAAAGTGAACTTTAAGAATAAAGTTTTTGGAAAGTAGTTTTTAGGAAGGAAACCTAGAGGAGCATTTTTAGAAAGAGAATTTTGAAGAGAGTTTTTTGGAAAGGAGTTTAAAAAGATGTTTTGAAAAATAGATTTTTGGAGGGAGTTTTTGAATACAATTTTGGAAAGAAATTTAAAGAGAGTTTATGGAAAGCACGTTGGAAAAGAAATTTTTAGGAGGAGATTTTTGAGAAGAGATTTTTTAGAAGGTATATAAAATGTCTCACTTTCCTAAAGCGATTCTAACCATAAGAAGGTTAGAACCACTTTAAGATAGTGGTTTTGGAAACAACAATGTTTTGAAAATGTAGACCATATTGGTCACTTTAAATGTAACACTTTCGTAAAGCAACCCTAACCATGAAAAGGCTAGAATCAGCCTAGGATTGTGATTTTGAAAACAAGTTTTGAAAAAGAAGGTTTTGATGCAAGTTTGAAAACAATGTTAATGCAAGTTTTACAAATGAGTTTGAAAACGAATTTTGAAAGAATGCAAGATCATGATATACACAATGCAAGTTGGGGTTGTGAACATACAAGGTTAAAGGCTTCACCACATAATCAAGGGGGCTGAACCCGCGTGGTCTCCAGTTAGACTAAAAGAAAGCCCCAGACACGGTGACCTTCCAATAGCCTAATCCTACACATGGACCGGGAAGTCCCTTGTTTCAAGCATGCAAGAAAGGGGGGGGGGGGGGGGGGGGGGGGGGTGGGGGGGGGGGGGGGGGGGGGGGGGGGGGGGGGGGGGGGGGGGGGGGGGGGGGGGGGGGGGGGGGGGGGGGGGGGGGGGGGGGGGGGGGGGGGAGGGGGGAAGAAGATAGGGGATTAAAATAGAAGAAAATCCAAGTGGGTTAGGGGAGAGAAGAGAGGGGGAAGATGCGTAAACTTAAAGAGAAAGCCTACCTTGTGTCTTGTTTATTTTTCTTTGCTTTGCGCGCTTTGTTTTTCTTGCTTTACTTCGGTCTTTGCTTCAGTCTTCAAAACTTATCTTCGATCTTTGGGAGCTCCAGGTTGCAGCACTTTAAGTCTTCAATAAAGGCTTTGGAGGCTAGTGTATGAGTATATGAGGGTGTGTATGAGTGTATAAAAAGCTAGGGTTTATGTATGAAGTCCAGGGTTGGAAAACCTAAAGGAGACTAGGGTTTAGAGAGGCTACGAGCTCTGTGTATCGGAAAGTAGGGTTTTTAGACTGAGTTTGGGGACCTCTTTCATAATGGAGGAGGCTCTGTATTTATAAAGAGAAGAATGACTTGGTGCCTGTTATAGTGGTGCTAGGCCAAAATTCCTTCTAGCGCCACTAGGAGTGGCGCCAGGCCAAATATTGGCTTAGCACCACTACTAGTGGCACCAACCACTTAGGAATGTTTTAAGGTCGGTAAGCAACGTATCTTCAAAAGATTTGGGTGCCTGTATCAGTGACTACCATGCAATTTTTAGT